>QUSF01000024.1:9612685-9633559 GCA_003676055.1 Chloebia gouldiae
TACCCGCCGGGCTGCGGCAGCCCCGTCCCGCCGCCTCTCCGCGTACCAACCGGGCTGCAGCAGCCCCGTCCCGCCGCCTCTCCGCGCCGCTCCGGCCGCGGCCGCCCCGAAAGTTTCCTGACGTCAGCGCGGGCGGGCGGCGCGGACCCCGCCCGCTGCCGGGCTGGCCGCCGCCGGGCCGGGCCGGGCCGCCGCCGCTGCTCCCGGGCTCCCCCTGCCTCCCGCCGCCACCGCCCGGGCTGGGCAGCGGGGCGCGGAGGCGTGAAGAGCAGGCGGCGGCTGAGAAAGTGAGGAGCGCAGTTCGGTAACTCCGCACTCCTGAAGGAAAGAGAGTAGGCACGTCGGTCTCGGTTAAAGCGGCGATGAATTTTGTTGGGTACAGGTGCGCACCACCGCGCTTGCTTTGGAGAGCGTCTGTGGCATGCGCGCCCCGTTAAAATGAGCTTCGGAAACACCAGAACGGCATAACCCAATATATTTTTGTGACAGGCGTGGTATGTGCAAGTTAGGCACAAAGCATTTCCTGTTGAAAGGCAGGGAATTAATGTCTGCCATATTTATTTTATTCCTGATGGGCTTCTGCCAATAATAGGGCATGAAGTGTCTGTGGAAAGGCAAGAAACTCATCTATTATTCCTCTCTGATTATTTTTTCTTAACAGCCATGAAAGATGTCACTCATTTGACATTAATCAGTAGACAAACCTTGAGAATGGCCATTTAGAGAGTAGAGCAAAATATGTCACTGAAATCAAAGCAAAGGTATTTTGTCTGCAGCAGGTGTGTTCCTGTTTTAAAGACAAGATGGAAAACAGTTCAGGGTTGCAATTTATGGTCCAGAGTGAAAAGTTTCATGACAGAAAAAAACCATGAAGGGCAGGCAGCTTTTTAAAATCAGCAAGTGCTAGATAATTACATGCATAAATATGAAATATGTAAAAATTTAATTAGTGTGGTTGCCTTTTCCATTCATGGTTAAAATAAAACCCAAAACCAATCAAACTCCAAAACAGGTACACAAAACACAAGTAAATTAGTGTTTGTCTGCTCTAGACATCTGAAAATGACTGAAATTTTCCATCAGTTTAGTCTCTCTAGTAAAGGAAACAAATACTAACCTTTCACATTGTTTCAGAGTTATTTGTAAACTTTGCTAGGGAGCTAACAAGCCAAATCCCAAAACATAAATAGAAAATGAATTCTGAGAAAGAAGGAAAATGGAAAACACTTAGGGAAATTGTATGAACTTTCAATTATAAATAACATCAAATCCAGGAATTGTTTTCAGCTACTGTTTTCATATACTAAACCTTAAATACTTTAGATGGTGGGGGGGGAAACCCAAACAAGAAAAAAACACCCCTACTAAACCTGTTTACAGCAATATTAAGATAGTTGAAGGAGAATCTAAGCAAAACACATTTCATTCACAGATGACACAGGAGTCACCATCAGAAATAAACTTATTTTTGACTGTTGTTGTTTCTGACAGCTATGCCCTTAGACCTTTCTGCAGCATCTGGCTGGAGCAGACAACTGCATTGCACATATCTCCTCAGCCACTTGTCCCTGTCAAAAACAGTGACAGGGAGGATGGGAAGAGAGATGATCTAGGAATTGTATGAAATCATTGAAGAAAAGTAGAAGTCAGCTGCTACGCAGAACCTTAATTTTTTTGAGTTTCTCCAAGATAAAGACACAAACTCATCTAGCACAAGTTTCAAACTTTGTGATAAAACATTTAGGCTTCAATTGCTTGTTTTTCATGTTTGTGGGGTTGTTTTTTAAAGCAACGAGGCAGTTCATGCAGTTCTTCCTTAGGCAAAACTGCAGTTCATCTCAGTGTCAGGAAGCATTTTTTTCTATTTGGCATTCCACAACATACAGCCAAAGTTGGTCTTTGGTTCAGATCATAAACAAGTGCTCAGCCTTGTTCAGTAAGTGTATCAATTTTAGTTTGATTAGACAAGCTCAGCTGTCATCTGCAAAGCAGAACATGCTCTAGACAAAGAGAAAACATTTTGGCTATTGAAATACATGCTAGGAATTTTTCAAAGGTGATGCAACAAGCAAGTAAAATAAGGGGAAATTTAATTTTTTTTTTCTGGTACCATAGCAGATTTGACACCAGAGGAAGCTAAGAAAAAATTATTATGCAGGACAAGGTTTTTACTTTCTGGGTATTCTGAAGTAAAGTATGCTTGTTGAAATCAGAGTAGATTTTTTCTAAAATCAAGTTATACCATTTTAAATGCAATAAAATCTCATGTATAGAATACATTAGTCAGGAAATGACATTTTTCAAAATCCCTTCTGCATGCAAAATTTTTCTCTTAAAAAATGTGAGACATTTTATAACACGAAAAAAAATACTCAGTACATAGGCAGCTTTCTAGCTCTTCTGTGATATATTGTTGACATAATCTGTACTGAAATGCCTAAATAAAAGGAATGTAGAGCAAACCTATTTTCAACTTAAATTTGCTGCATAGTGTTTGAAGGAAAGAGAAAAAAATGTGACAGCTTTCTTTTAGGGTCAGTTTTTTTTCCCCACCAACAGTGGTAACCTCAGGGTAGAATGAGGACATTGTTTGAGAGGAAAAATAGAGCAAAAAATATTTGAACTCTCTCATTAATATCTATTCCTCTTAGTTTTTAATTGGTGTGGTCCGTAAAGTGAAAGACTGAGAGCAAAAGGAACCAAATCCTGCCTTGCTCAGTAGTCGACATCCCCCACAATCCAAGAGGGAAAATTCAGGTCATTACCAAGACTATCATACTTGTGTGTCACAGACAAGTTGAGCAAAGGACTGGGCACATAAGAAATGAGAAGAGGATACTCAGAGAGAAAAAAAAATATCTTTCAGAAACACATAGAACAGTTTGGGTTGGAAAGGACCCTAAAGATCATCCAGTTCCAATCTCCTACCATGAGCAGAGACCTTTCACTACACCAGGGTGCCTAAAGCCCCATCCAGACCAGCCTTGAAAGCTTCCAGGGCTGCAGCAGTCAGTTTCTCTGAGCAATCTATTCCAGCGTCTCAGAACTTCCTCCCAGTATCTAAAAAACACGTGCCCCTTTCAGCTGGGAGCCATACCCCTTTGTCCTATCACTATGTGCCCCTGTAAAATGGCCCTCTCCATTTCAGGCTTGCACCCTGGCTCCTGCATGAACAGTCTGGTTTTGTTGTTCTCCTGAGACTGTAAATGTCAGTCATGTCAACAGATGGTGATGACTGGGTGGAGATCATAGAGGACAAGCAAAAGCAATAAAATCAGAAGCCTTTTAGACCTTTAGCTATGTTGATATCAAAGAAAAAACACCAATCACCTGCCACAGCACGGCCCCATCCCAATAAACACAGACCGTGTGCCACAGCACAGCCCATCCCAATAAACACAGACCGTGTGCCACAGCACGGCCCCATCCCAATAAACACAGACCGTGTGCCACAGCACGGCCCCATCCCAATAAACACAGACCGTGTGCCCACAACCACTTGGACTGATTTGCCAGAAAATAGTTACTAAAGAAAACAGAGATTAAAGAATTGCTCCAATTACAGAACATGAGAAGTTTCCCCACCCTTCTGGGCACTGTCTCACCTCTCATAGACCAAAAACTACATAACATTACTCTGCAAGGACATGGAACAAAGAAACCAAAACAACTCCTGTTCAGTCCTTATGAAGAAACAATGCCAGAGAAGCTATTCTAAATTTTCTGTTTAACTTCTAGCTCCTTTAATGTTGTTATGGTAGTACAATGTACATCCCCATTTAAAATTTTCCTCACCTTGCCAAAAGCACGGTAAATTGCCACATTGTAAACAGATATCACAACATTCATCATAATGACCTTAGACTGTAACAACAGCAGGAAGCCTCTGTATTTCAGCAAAGGGAAGGACATCATTAGCAGTATGATCATTTTAGGCATCACAGATGGCAAAGGCCAGAAGGACCTGAGTAGCTTGCCAATTATTTGTTTTATCTATAGACTTCACCAAGCACATATCAAGGTTCATCAGAGCAGATGCTAGTCTCTAAGACAGCTGTATAGCATCATATTACCTGAATTTTCACATTGATTTGGCAAAATAAAAACCTCTTTTTGGAGAGGATTTATGACAGAGTCTTATATATATTAGAAGATATGATATGGAGACAGGAAAGAGGGAAAACATGAGTAGATGTCTGTCTAGCTTTAACTGGGAATGTAATCATGCTTCAAAGATGTGAAATATGAAATAGCATGGTTTTGAGTGAATAACTCTCAAAACCACACTATTTCTTATATTCCTCTTATGTTCCCATTTATTAAAAGTTTCTTGCCAGATATTTGATAGTTTTTTTCTGCTTCTTATGCTGTTACTCTTTCCCCCGTCTTTGTAAAACTTTAAGAGCAGAAAGAGCTATTACATTACTTTGGTTTGGTAGGTGCCATAGGCTACACAATTTTAACCAGATGTCTTAGCAATTGAGTTGTTAGAGTCCATTCAGAGCCTGAGGAAACTAGTACTAAATGGATGAGAAAAACAAGCTGCTGACAGTGCTCGAGTCTGGGTGGTGGTGACTGATTTACTGCTGCTCATTGCAAATCTGAGCTGGTTATCGCTGTGTAATAACAAGATATATAAAGAAGGTCCTTTATGTCATAGCTACTAGAGTTTTCATCCCAAAGCCTGTCATATTCTGTATCCCTGAAGCTTTTTCTGAGAATATGCCACATTAAAACTATTATAGTCATCCCTACAAAATATTTCTGAAATAGAAAGGCAATATTCTATGTAGAACTTCTCACAGACTAATGCTGGTTATAAACCTCCCATCAAAAAGTCAAGAGAAACAAAGAGACATTGGGCACTTCAATGCAAAGTTTTGAGAAAAGGAAGAACCAATAGAGGATTTTCATTAAAAACTAAAGGCTGACATAATATTCTTTGCAGAGAACAAGAGTAGGAAATGCTTATTTTGTTGGCTTCTTTTTTTTTTTTCTGAGCCAGTCATCCTCTGAATTGTGGTAGAACATCTACTTCTGAAAATATTTGAATGGTCTAAGTTGCTTGCTAAGCCTGTGACAAAAACCTAGAACACTAAGAAGGCCTAAAAAACTAACTAAAAGCTACTAGTTTATGACAGAAAGAATCAAAGAAATCATTACTCTTCTGTACACTACACATGGACCTACGTTTTTAAAAATATTTATGGTATTTAGAAAAAGATTGCAACAAAAATTTACTCAATGATATGTAAACCAAAGAAAAATTTCAAGTTAGCTCCCACAAAACTCACAAGGATTTTTCCTGTGGAATTCAAAGAGAACAATATATTAATAAAATATTCATACCAGAGTAAAACCTTGAAATAGAAAGCCTTTGCTTTCTGGCCTTCTAATTGGCTGAATGTGGGAAGAAGATCTGGAAGAATTTCTAGGCCCCTGACATTAACACTGCAGTATCTATCAACTGGTAAATTGGAAAGTGAGCTCTTCAAAATTTACTAAAATAATTTGGGCAAGGAATCACATAAGCATTATTTGAGGCTTTTAATCAAGACAAAATCAATATTTATGTATGTGTGTCATAATCCAAACTTCCCTTTCTTTTCCTTGGGTAATACTTCATTTACTAAATACTTCTTTACCAAAGACTGGATGTAGATGCATAGGAAGTTAAGGCTGAATTTACCTATTCACTATAGAAACAAATCACAGCCTTGGTGATGGACAATGGAAGTCCATCTTTAATATGCTCTTTAAAAACCCTTGGATTACTTTTCATTTATAAAAGTTGCAAGAAAAGTTACAAGAAAAGAAATTTGGTAATACTTTTAAAAGGCTAGGGGAAGTATATGAAAGCTGAAGGCAGTGTGGCATTAATACTGCAAGAAAGAATCTAACACTGCAAAAAGAAATAAAGCCCAGATATACACCACATTTTGTGGTCTGTAGGAGAAAGAATAAATATCCAATTTGAACTACCTTGTAGCTGACAGTTTGGAGTGTAATGAGCTATCAGTATTATTTGTGTGCTGCAGAAATGAAGCTGCTTCTTTGTAGTCAGCTGTACCATCATTTTTAAGCCCACTGCTCTCATCATTGCTCATAAATACTAGCCAAAATCATGACATTTCTTGCTTACTTATTTTTCACAGAAAACACGTTATTCACAGAAGTTTAGCACTGTAAATATTTTTATGTATGCTCTCTGTTCTGGAATATATCTGTCTAGAAAGAGAAAATGCCATTAGTCTCTTCCAGTGGTGATGGCATCTAAGAATCCTCAGTAAATTTCAGACAATGAATTTGTCTTTGTTTAGGTAAAACAACATGAAGAAGCATCACTTTGGAGTTTAGGATTGTTAACTGCCAGATCCTGGTAGAGACTTCCCAGCACAAAGAGGAGCCTTCAAGCAAGAACAGAACATCAAACCTTTCAGTGGAAAGCAACCCCCTGAGCTAGCATCTGCAAATAGAGACTTGCAACAGGCTTGCTCAGATATTTGAATCAACCTCCATGTTTCCCTCTAGGCATCTTAGGTATTTTTCTTGAATTGCAAGAGTGAGAAATAAACAACAGAATTATTCCTTAGTTTGTAACTGATACGTATGATTTATGAAGAATTCATAAGCCTTCATTGCTTTGACCAGGCACGAATTCACACATTTCCATAGCTATCAGACCATGAAAGCTTTGTGTTATTCTTTGTCACCCATTTCAAACCCATACTTTCTTTCCATTTTCTTGGTAAGTATATCACATCATTTTTCACGGGTTTGTCCTTTAATAGTGGTCCTTCTTTTCTATGCTTTAAATGAAAAGCAGCTGAGCCTGTAGACAGATTATAAATGGACTTCAGTGTTGCAGGCAAAATTCAGCTCTTGTCTAAAAGGTAATCATGCATTCTATAAAACAGAGTAACAGGTGTGAAGCGCTTGTGCAATCCAGAGAACACTACAACATACCTGCAAATCCATCTCTGACTGGTACTGAGCTGAACTCTCTGTATTTTTCATCTTGGAATTGTTACTCTTGCAGAGCTACACTGTGGTCTTTCATGCCCCTGCCTTCAGGAGCAGCAAGGCCATCCCTCAGAACAATCCATGTGCCACAAGTGGAGGTTAAAAACTGCCTTCCCTCTACCAGGTGCAGTTAGCATTTTAGTTCAAGGTCTGCTGATGACAATGATCTTTAGATGCTTTTCATTAAAACTTATTTTTCATCAAAAAGAATGATAAGTTAAAGGAGTAAACATTTCCCAGAATTTGGGCCATATGTGAGACTATATCTGAAAGATCTATTGCTTCAAACTAATCTGAAACTGCTCAGGCAAAAAGCCAAGCTGAGCTTTCAAAAGAAATGCCAAGGAGAGTGTTTCTATTACTTGGAGTGCAATATTTTCAGGTAAGTTCAAAGATTGCTCTTGATGAAGCAGCATTTTAATGCTGTGATAAAACTCATTGAAGATGAACCCAAAATCCATCCAGAACTTCTACATCCCCCTAGTGACTATTTAACATTCAGCACACCTCCGAGTGGTGTCTAAGCATCCCTTTGAAAGCAATAACTGTTCTAATTTGTAAAGGTTTATATTATTACTGTATTACTTTCTAAAAAGTCATGGGTGCTTATCTGTTGAATAAAGAGCAAACAGGTCACAGAACTATGGCAGTACAACGTGTGGCTGGGCAAAACAGAGCTGTTATAACCATCCAAAAGGCAACAGGGATGTGCTGTCCTGGGTGCTGTACTTTTTAGCCTCCCTTCACCTAAGGACATAAAGGGAAAATACCTGTTGATTTTATAATGACATCAGTAATCAGTCATTAGCCTTCTGCAACAAAGTATTTTTCCAACCACTCACTCCTTACTAGGCAAAGCATAAGGAATAAATTGTTTTTTGCTAATGGTTCCTGCTGTCAGCTCAGCAACTGATCCTCAGAGCTGGGTAACAAACATGTGCTTTCACACTCCCACACAGGTGGGTGGAAAGGCTGTCTGCTGTTCACTGCTCACTTCAATGCCTGCCTCTGCATAGCCAGTCCCACCCATGTCTATAAGCAAGTAAACAACATATTTGTTCCACCAAGCAAAAGATAACCTCAGTAACAAAACTAGGAATAAAGTTTCTAAAGAAAACACGAAAACAGTAAAAGAGCCATCAGTCTCCTTTCTTCTGTTTCACTCAACTTTTCTAAAAAATGTCTTTGCTGTAGAAACAAAGCAGACAATTCAGCATGATATTTTATCTTCCTTTGAGCTTTTTTTACAGTCTTTCAGCTTTTGATATTCAAGGAAAAGCTAATGTACACATATGGCAAGTAATTTTACATTAGTATATGGCCAATATTAACAACAGAAAGCAGCAATGGCCCTGAAAAACTCCTACCATCCCAGTACAATCTCTTCTCTGCCTTAACAAAGCTAAAAGATGTCTATTAGGACAATACAATCCTGTTCACCAGTGTCATCAGACAAAATAATCTTCTCTGGAAGAGGATTTTCTCCTAGCTTCTTATCTCTCTGCTTGTGCCTCTAACTTAAAATATTTCCAAATAATTCCTGTCGTGTCAATGCCTCTAAATTGTTTGGGGGTATTTTTTTTTTTTTTTAATATCCTTTTGCTTATTGTACAGCTGAAACCAGGGCTGGTTATTTCTGCTTCAGTTTGTTTCCCATCACAAGTTGTTTTTTTTTTTCTTACTTATTTTCCTTTTATTCTTCTACTAGAAATCATTAAATATTAGCCTCTGGTTAGTGCTTTCTAGTATCTTTGCTTGGGAATCCCCTCTGTCTTGTGTCCATACAGCACAACACAAACCAACTTCTCAGCACCCAACACTGACTAGACCTGAGCTCTGAGAGGAGATCTCAGCCCCAGAGCATCTCGTGCATGGTCAGATGACAATAAGTAATCAGACCAATTGCTCACTGTTCCCCAAGACCTCTTTTTTTCCAAGTGGAGACACAAACATCTGCTCCTCTGTTTGCTGGAGAAGCCTAAAACATGCTCAACATCATTAAAGTGCCAACAAGAAGAGCACAACTTGTTCTGAAGTTCAACTTGCCAGCTCACTCCTGCTGTTTTACACAGGATCAAATTCCTGCTGAGCTTCAGCCTCAAGCTGCTTCTGGCTATCAGACCTCCTTGAGTTCTCTGCCAAATGCATGAAACACGGATCAGTTTTGCTTTTCTGTGTGTCTGAAGGGCACAAGATTCCAGGGGAGTTTTAGATTGATTATTAGTCAAAGGCTCTTCCCCCAGAGGGTGGCTGGGCACTGGACAGGTTTCCCAGGGAAGAGGTCAGGAACCACACCTGATAGAGCTCCAGAAATTTTTGGGCAATGCTCTCAGGTAAATGGTGGGATTCTTGGGGTGTCCAGTGCAGGGGCAGAAGCTGGAATTTGGCGATCCTTGTGTGCCTGTTCAAACCCAGGATATTCTCTGATTCTGCAATTCCAAGATTGAGGCCTTTTTTAAAATTTAAACCGCAACAGAAGAGAACTGCAACCACTTGGCAACCAACATACCAAGAAGTAAACATACAGCACAGATTAAATTTTGCTATGAGGTGAATGCCAAATTCATGGTTTCAGCAAACATCTGCCTTTAATCCATATAGCTCATTAGCTGGAAGCATTGCATGCTTGGGATTAGTTATTGTAAATAATACTGAAACACATTCAACAGGGATACATTTCTCCTGTATTAATGTGAGAACTGAAAGGAAACAAAAACCAGAAGACCTCCCCCATTAAAAGCTGCTCGGCTGAAATTTAAGATATGCACAAAGGATCAAAGAAAACTGCAATTCCTAGAAAAATTCCTAATTGCAAAAAGCATTTTATAGGATGACTGTTATTCACCCTTAAAAACTTGCTTTCTCACCTTTTGTTCTGCTGAGCTGTTTGTGTGGCCTCTTTACAAGTTTAGATACAGCATTTATATGTTAAAAGGAGCACCTTAGAAGGAAAAGGGTTCATTTTTTCTTTTTCAAATTGCCTATTTGAGAGCAGGGTCTTAAAAATGACTGATTAGGAAAGCTAGAGAGAGCAAACTGCAACCGGGAGAGACAAGACACAGATTAGGATTTCAGGAGCTGTTTAAATCAGCTGTAGGTTGACAGAAGTTATATGTTACAATCATACTGTACAGTGGGATATTTATTTACCTCTTCCATGTAAAGCAAATTACTCCAGTTTTAGCTTTGCCCTTGCTCTGATACCACCTTTTGTTTAAACAGATGCCCGAAGAATGCAGGGTTGGCTTCTCTACATGAAATGCAAATGAACAAATTTCTTGGTATGAGCTGCAAAGTCAATGATAAAAGTTATCTATTTGAATGAGGGGGACAAGGATTTTTACGGTATTATTTTTAGGTTTAAAATCAGAAATTCAGGTATGAACAGCTCACTTTCTACCGCTTTCTGCCTTTGTTCTTTTCAAACAAAAATCTTTTCTAATCATTAATGTGACATTTTGGAGGATTTAATTAGTTCTTTTCTTCTTAGAAATACTGTTTCTCAGTGTACACCCACGTCAGTCACACTTATGTTAGAGAACTCATAGCATATAAATTATATTTTTAAAGCAAACTTTAACATTCTTTATTATCTTATTTGAAATCTAGCAAGCATACACTTACTTCAAAAGAATGATTCAGCATCTCCAAAGAGATAATGTTCCAAAGAAAACTTCGGGACTTGAATAATAAATCTCTTTCTCATATTAAATGCAAATTAACATAAGAATTGACAGTGTTATTTTATATATCTTCACAGTTCTATGGAAGTACAGCAAGAGTTAATTAGCCAGAATAATCCAAGAGTTAACTCATGTAGGTATTGGGAATTTTTAAACTCAAACTGCAAAAATACATCCAGAACTGAGGAAGCAATAAGCAAAAAAAGCAACACAAATCCAAATCCTAGCTCTTGCTGAAATTGGAGCAGAAATATTCTTTTCTTTCAGCCACTTGTTGCCATGTCTGGCTGCGCTCTTGCAGTCTGAAATCTGGTTATGCCATATGCCAGCAAATTGGGTAAAGGAAGCCTCTTGCACTGCTGACAGCAAAAGACTAAAATAACACTGCCAGCACTGAATGGAGTCTAGCAAACACACATCCACACACTTAGGGTGGATAAACATGAATTTTATTAAAGTATAGACATAAAAATAGATTGTAGAAGAGACTCCGAAAAAAGAAAGATTTAGGAAAGGAAGAGGAAACAGTGACAGCGGATGTAACAGATCACCCAAAGAGAAGAGACAATAAAACATTATATTTACAAAGACACATTTTACCTATGGCGTATGCATTGACTGTTTGCTATCAGAGATCACTAGAGGAAAGATCTCAACTTCAGCAGCAAAATAAGCTGATGTTTCCCTCCCTGACAATTGTTACTCCATCTCATTAAGAAGAGCAGTGTATTTGAGATGAGGATACCAGCCTACCTGCACGATTGTCCTTGTACTAATCTTGCCTTTTATGCCACACCCAGCCATGTCCTAAACCAAGTTCTGGAAGTGAGTAGTAAAGAGTACTTAACATCTACCTTGCAATTTCATTATTGTTTTCCTCTCTTGTTTCTCATACACTGTGTAGTAAAAGTTTTAGAAATCATGACCCTAAAATATAATAACAGGGAGCAAGAGAAGAAACATGGTAGGTTAGTGTGGTTTTCATAACAAAAAACCATAGCACTGTTGGTGAACCTGAATTTAGGAACTAACATCACATATCACTGCATCTGTCTCTTCATCATGGATCTTGCATACCACACAATGCCAAAGAAGATGCAATTGTTCAAAGAGTTAAAATGTACATTCATAAAAGCACAGCTATTTTTGCCATCTTATTGCAGTTTTATTGTTTTGGGGACATCTTCAGTGTCAACACAACTGGGAGGGCTCTTGTACCACTTTATTAAAGAGGATGGTTGATGAGTGTACCCTGTTTGAAATCAGCATCAGCTGGACTTCATGTCCTACTTGCAATGCATAAAGACTGTATGTGTTCAGCATTTGACTAGAAGAACACAGAGGTTCTATTGTCTATTTATTTTTCTTATGTAGCAAAGAGAAAAAAGCATTATAAAAACAATAATAAGGGGAAAAAGGAACATGAGAAACAGAGCAGCTTTAAAGTTTCAAGTCTGAACAAAGTAACATCGATAGCAGTCAAAAATACTGCTGAAATCTGTGTATTTATTTCCAAAAAAAACTTTTCACATTTAACTGAAGTATAGCAAAACAGACGGAAAGTGTCCAGAATCACAAGTTTAAACAGCTGTTTTCAGAAAGAGGAGATTTACTTTGCTGCAAAAATATTTTTGTTTGAGAAAAGGAAAAATTCCAGAGTAAAAAAGACCACAGTTGCAAGTCAGCAGTTTAAGTTACAATTACTTTGATGTCCTCGGTTAGGAAACATTAATAAAAATATTTAGAAGGAAATAAGTAGCTTGTATTGATACCCATGGATGGATAAGACATTTCCAAACTGCCTTGTTCTATCAAAAAAAGCCAATCTTTCAGCCAGCTCTTTGAAGGCACGTAATAGGAAGAAAAGCAGGAACATTCTGCTGAAAAACCCCAAAAATCTCAGATTTGTGTTAGAAACAGGAGCCAGGAAAAAAAAAAGCTCTTCCACCCCCAAATTGTAAAATGTACATTTATGACAGAAAATGAGATCAATATCTCTAAGTTATTTTATGAAAATAAATCATCATTATTTTATTTCTCCCTTTATATCTTGGCTTGCATTAAACCACCAGACCTAGCAATGTGTTATCTTCTATGCAAGGCTACTCCTAATCAGGAAAAAACTTCCAATGGCATTATTTTCTCCTTCTTTAATTCATAATACATACAAAATCATAGGAAAGGGAGTAAGAGACACTTGACAGAAGAAAAAAACTCCCAGCTTTCATATAATTAAAAGTATCTGAAGTGTTTGGAAAGTGATAGGCTCAGTTGTGTTGGGTTTTTAATTAAACTTGCTGTTCAACACTAATTTCTTCTAAGAGCTGGGAGAGTTTAGTGCTATGGCAAGCTGACCTTTTAGACCAAAGCGGATTTGAGAGTACAGGTTGCAGCAAATTGACTAATACTATTCTATCACATTATGTTAGGAATTTGTTATTTGCTAGGACAGAGTGTACTCCTGGATGCGTGTTTTCACCACAACTCTGAGTTTGATTCTGTGTTCTGCAACAAATTTTAGATCAGACTCTCACCCAGCACAAGGTCCAGTTGTGGGGCAGCAAAACAAGCAGGAGAAAAATCCTTAAGCAAATAAAATGTGAGCACACTGAGGAATAAAGTTCTTTGGATCTTCAGTTGTATGTACTAAAAGCACTACAGATTAGATAAGTGCAAGCTAAAAACATCTGGCAATTCTTTCTGAATATGTGTGTGATTGTCCAAGGGAAAATGGCTCTGTAACATTTTTTGCATTTCATTTAAGATTACAGCTGAAAGAGTTCAGTGACATTTCAAATAAGGTAGAAAAACCCAGGTGCATTTGTGGAATAAAATGATCTATTTTACTATTTTATAAATCTGGTGATCAATACATACTATATGCCAAAGGTGTTGTTGGCATTCAAAAAAACCATCAGAAAACAGCATTCAAAAAATTGCATAAATTATTCCCAGTTCAAATACTGCAAAGTTATGCTAATGCATAAAACCTTTGGCCCTTAATTTTGCTGGCAGCAACACTGAATACTAAAATTAATATTTTAAAAATACTGATTGGACTTCATTCCTCATTCTAAATGTGCCTGCAGACTGAAAACAAAACATCCTTGCTCTTCCCAGTCTTACAAAAGGTGAAGAATATAAACTATTATATATATATACTATTAAAAATATTTAAAACTAAAAATAAACTCAAGTAAATACTGAAGACTGCTTACAGAGAGATTCAATTATTTCCTAGTGAAGCAAATTTTTGTGAAAATAAAAAAATCTTATCATAAAGAACTATTAATACACTATTTCCACAACACAGCTGATCATTTATGTGGTATTTTATTACTAAAGGTTCCTCAAACTGCACTTTTCCCTTGACATGATTGTATTTGAGTGGTTTGACTATTAAAGCAGATAAATTATGTTACAAAATGGAAATCAGACAAAAACGTGCTTTAAGGTTGTCCAGGGCAAAAGATGTCCTCAGAAAAAGGTCTCTCCCTCTTGGGAACAGGAGAAAGTCTAAAATCTAAATCTAAAATCTACTGTATCACCTCAGAGTGCAAAACACCTTAAAATACATCAAAATCACAGATGAGGTTGTGACCCTTTTCATTACATGATTGCAGAACAGAGTGGATATTCCTTGCAAGCCAATTGCACCATGTATAAACTCTAATTTGAATTACACTTCCACCACTGTGAAACTGATGAAAGTCACATTTAACTCGAACAGAGCTGTGTGCTGTGATTTTACACACAAACTGCATTTGCTAGTCGGAATTTCTCAGCTGTCCTCCAATGTTCCCCAAATTCTATGCAAGTCTGTGCATTAATTTTAGATCATTGTTGCACTGGCTGCAGAACATAGCTTAATATTTTATCGTTTGAATTATTCACTTCCTAGTGTCCTAGTCTTAAAATAGGAAAGAAGTAACCTATGTCTTGAATTACATTTTTAGTCACAGTATTTGCACAGCTTTCAAACATCAAGAAATTGGGAATGAGAGGGAAAGTTTGCACATCCCAATATTCAGTAAAAAGATTGAGTATCGTTCAGAAATGCAAAATGACACACTACTACTGTCATGGAATAATATGTCCCGTATTAATCTTAGTGTGATGATGCCTAATGAGTCTGATAATTTCTAATAACTTCTTAGATCAACATCTGTCAACCAAATGAACTCCAAAAAGCCAAAGTCCTACTGCAAATCACTTCCCAAACATACAAAGAATTTGTTATCAGGAGTTAAAATACTGACTCCTCTCTCATCTGAACCCTTTCCGAGCCCATGTAGCATATTTTGAAGCCAGGGGCAGTTGTCACAGCACTTCCACTATGGGAAATCTTCAGAGAAAGTCAAGTACAGTGAGGTTCAGATGAACTCCAGCAGGATGATGGGGTGGTACAAAGCGAGCAGAAAATAAGCAAATTGGATTATGTGCTTGGGTTACCTGCCTGTAGATACACTTCACAGCCTTCCCTGAGCTCTCTGATGAGCCTTCAGCAGGCAAAGCTTATATTCTCTTTTGTGTTGGCAAACTCCCTCAGCCTGCAGGCTGATAGTTGCTCTGGAAAACCAGTTGCTTGTATGAAACATAAATTCACATGTTTGTTCAAGGAGCTGCCATCTCCCAGCTGCTAATTAATTAAAAGTTGCTTACCTGTGTCTGGGAGTTGGCACAATACGTCCATTACAAATTCACAGCAAAGAAGTCACAGGGGTTTTTAAAGCATTTGCTAAGTTACCATTGTGCCTTGCTGTACCTCATTATTCTCTTAGGGGTAGTTTTAGACACGACAACAAGAGAGTTCTCCTGCCTCTTTAATTTATCTCCCCTCATCTCTAATCTGATGATAGTGAAATAACCCACATCAATCAGCCATGATACAGCAATAAGCAAGTCTAGCTAATGTGATTTTTCTACATCACTAAGTCCTAAATGGGGAGAAAAATCTTCTGCCAGCCCCCAAGTGAAGAAAACAGAATATGGTAGTTCAACATGTGGACTGATTCTATGCATTTTTAAACAATTTATCAATTGATGTATGTTGTGCTGCCAGGGAGTAATCTAAATTATCTTTGTTATTCATGGTTGGAACTGTCACATATAATAATGCATCCTGTTGTTACGAACAAGACTTGGAGCCGGGAAAATGATTTTTCCCCTTAAATGGTGTGGACTTGTCCCTTTAGAAACAAGTTTTAGACTTGCTCAAATCTCTGTATCCCAGTAAAAGGAGAAAGCCAATGTCCAAAGGAAAAGAAAGCGAACAAGAAATGTCTCCTTTGGAGAAGTTCGCTGGAAAAAGCAGCACAGTTTATTGATTTCTTTTAATAAGTTCCAAGAAAATATTCATGCCCTGTAGCATTCCCTGATATATCAAACTGTGGTTTGATTTCTTCCCCCTACTTTGTTTGGCATATTTTACTATATGGGAATCTAAAATGTATAGGTTACTAGAGAGCAGAAATGGAATAGCCCTGCTTCAGTGCAAAAGCAAACTGAATACAGACAGTTCTTTCTGGGTATGGGCAAGAGCCCTGCTCAGACTTCTGAAATTGGTTCTTCATAACTTGAAAAACAAATAGACATGGTATTTATTATTTTTAGGTTTTAAATGAGTTATGTGAAGTATCTAGGAAGATGCCAATTTTTTTATTATTTTCTTAACTTTAAACTTGCAACAAACCAACCCCAAACTCTTCTCTGCTCTCCAGGTTATTTTTCTTGACAGCTATAATCCAAATCAATAGAATCAAGAGCCTAGGGAAAAGTACTGAGAGAATTGGAAAAGATTGGTCAAGCTGCCATTGTGTTGTACTTCTAACAGAACCTTGTGATTTTTCAGAGTACATCAAAATATCATGTAAACAACATGCAGATCATGAGAATCTAACGGACTGGGGGAAGGAAAGAAAGTACAGCAAATAATAGAGAAAAAAAAAAAGTATCTTCCCCAAGACAGATTTTGCTTACTTGTCCATCTGTTTCTTGAAAAAAATCATAAAAAGGATATGAACAAAGGACACCTGTCTTTGATAATTCTTTGGTAGAAGGAAATAACAGAATTTCAATAAGAGAAAAGATCTGTTACCAGCATCATAATGTCCATTGAGTTCTGAAACATCTAACTACAATGTCCTCTATTCCATTATTTTCCACCTGTATATGCAGCTCTTACATGGAAGTAAGACTACAAAGCTCTTTCCTACATTTTTTTTTTGTTCCTACAAAAGTGAAAATCCTATTTCCTTCTTAAAATGTTACCATATTTTGTTTCAGGGTAAAAGTATAAATTTTCATCTTCGTTAAAACACCCCAAACTGGAAAAAGAAAACAAACCTCAGAACATTCGTTAATACTTTCATAAAAGATATAAATCCACACCATTTTAAATGAAAATAACTGCATGGCAACTTATCTAGATTTCAGTTTTCAATTAGTTTTTTACTAGCTTACTGCAAGGGTGTACTACAAGTCCATTACAGAAGTAAAATCCTTTTCCACTTCAGTCTGCTTTGTTGACTGCTACAGATCATTGCAAAGAAGCCAAGGAATGCAAAGCAATTAAGTTGTTTCATTTTTCTATTTAAATTAGCTGAAGAGAAAAGCTTTGGATATAATTACCTTATTATTTTACATTCAGTTTCTAAGGGATAAAACCCTAGCCTTTGAAAGAAGAAAATGCCTTACAAACAAAAGTGCTTAAATAACATTCTGAATACTATATCACAAAGTCAAGGAAATTCAAACAGAAAATTTCGGATCCTTGAACCATGAACACCCAACAGAAACACCTCAGCAAACTTTCTACAAGGACAATGACCATCTCCAAAGACCACCAAACTACAGGGTAGTGTTGCTAAATGCAAAATATTCCACTCCACAGAGGTATCTAGTAAGGCACATCTGTCCTGAATGATTAACTTCTTCCTCTTGTGAGTTCAGTATAACATTCACAACATTTTGTTTCCTTCCTTTTGCTCATGTCAGATGAAATAGCCATTGGAACAACAGATATCCATAACACAAAACCACCACAGACTAACTGAGGTAACATTCCTTATACACCAGAGCCTCAGACCCTGTGAGGGCCAGGCTACTTCCCTTCAAACATCTGAAAGGCTGGATTACAGTTCTGTACAGTCAGGAATAATTAACTTGCTAAGCAGAAAAGCATTTCACGACCTAAGGAAGATGGTTAGAAATAAGTATTAACAAAGAACCCTTTTCCAGACATTGTCTTTCCAGTGTGGCTCCTTGCTTCCAGCTCTTTTTTGAGCTGCAGCACACAGCAGCTAAGTGCCCTCAGGTTGGTTCTGTTTTTTGGAGCCCTGCCCAGCAGCCGATGCTCTGCCTGAGCTGCAGCTCACCAGTCAATCCCTGCTTTTACCTTTCTACCCCAGCAGTGCTCAGAGCCTCTCCCCTAACCCACTTCACACTCCTCCTGTCCCAGGGATTCACCTGGTGGCTCTCTGAGAGCACACACAGCTATTTTTATGTATCACAACAGTGTTAAAACAGCTGGTTAGAGATGGTTTTGGGTGCTACAGGAAGACCATTGTTGTTGCTGTCAGTACTACAAAAGTTATCAAGCATTGTAACATCTTGCTGCTACAGGCTTTGAAAAGTAAATCTGTGAGGTGTCATTTGGCAAAGAAATAGCATTGAAATCTTAATCTATTATCATATTTTGATGCCTTGCAGCAACTATGCCAAACTGGAAATGGGGTAAGAGAATCCAGATAGGGCTTACCTGGCATCAATTATGCAATTCCTGAACTCCCTTCTCCCTCTCTTGATTTGGATTTTAGCTGTCAAGAAAATAACCTGGAGACCAGAGAAGAGTTTGGGGTTGGTTTGTTGCAAGTTTGAAGTTAAGAAAATAATAAGAAAAATTGGCATCTTCCTCGATACTTCATATAGCTCATTTAAAAACCTAAAAATACCTGCCTACAGGTACTGCAGCCTCAAGGTAGAAAGACACTGCACTTTCAGGAAGGGTCACTCACAAGAAGGTCCCATCATAAAAGCAGATTTTATCATTAAATACTCTATCAAAATACTTCATTTGTCACAGTTCCTTTACTGTCTTTAACCATGCCTTACAACAGCCCTTTATTTTTTGCACTTCTGGAAAGAGAAGGTCCTTAAAGTAAAAAAGGTAAAAGCAGATTTCCTAGCTCAAAACCAAACTGAAAACAAAACAAAAAACACTTTACAAAAACATGGATGCTGTTTTCTTTTAACAAACCCTTGGGAAAAAATAATTTCCTGTAACCAGCTAATTTTCATATGAAATCAATATTTGAAGGCAGAGCTGTGACCAACAATTCATCATCGATTATCTATTTGTCACTATTTGATAAAAATTATCCATTTAGCATATCTCTAGTCTAAAAGGCTTCCTTCATATACCAGCAAAAGCATTTTTAGCATGAAGCTTAGATTCCAGAATCGATAATCAACACCTCATTGTGGTTTCCCTGCTCCACCTGTGAGGTTGGATGGGCATGACATGCTTGAAGCATTAACAAACAGGAGTATCAAGTAACAAGTCTGATTTCTAACCTCAGAATGCAAAGTTCTAGCCAAAATTACCCACAGCTCCCCTTTTGCTATCATTTAGCATTCAGAAGAGTACTTGAAGTTACTACAGTAGCAAACCTTTTGCAGAGAATTTGACTTGCTTGAGTAGCTGTGGAAAAGAAGGCAAGAACCATGTATTTGAGGTCCAAGCTGGGCCAATGAAGTAAATTGTCAGTTTTATCTCCTTTTCCCTGAGAGGCAAATAGATAAGAACTACATGTAACAAAGGTCTTTACTGTAACCTATCCTGCAATGAATATAAGCTCTAGTATATATCAGATAAGGCTAATTTAATGCCATTGCTATACATAGTATAAGAGCACCTTTCAATATCTTGTAAAGGAACTATAAGCAGTACCGAGTCCCTGTGTCCCTCACCAACCTAGAAAAGTGTTTTGTTTAGTCCTTAGAAGGAAGATAAAAACTGCTTGTCCAATCTTCTCATGGGCACACTCCCTTGTGCTGAATAACACACAACAAAAATCTCTAAAACTTATCCTCTATAAATTGCATTTAACTTTACCACAACTATTGCTGTCTTTTCTAATCCATACTAAATTATTTTTTCCACCCCCTCTAGGAAATATCTAAAGCCTCACCTCTTGTAGGCTACATTTCCTAATAGGAAGCTGCCATAACCTCTGCTGTTACCTGAGGACTTGATGTGGGGAAAATAACCTGCTAGTGAAAGGCAGTAATTGCTTTTTCCACATGGCTGGTGAAGCCTTTAGATACTGGGTCTAAAAAAGTGATGCCCCACATGTATTTAGTTAGAAAAACCAAATTAAAATGCTGTTTATACATAAGTAAGCATAAGAGCAGGACTATTGTCTCGGGAAGGGCAAAGTGACCTCTGAGGGAAGCTAAGCATGGATGTCTACAACACCCACCACGGGCAGGGCAGAAAAGCAGACCTCACCTGTCACTGGGGGACCCCTGGGCCATAACACAGTGCCAAGGCCACCACCCAGCCAGGAACATCACAAGAAGCAGAGCCAGCCTGGGTTTAAATGTCCCCAGCCTGGGTTTAAATGAAGCCTGCCTGCGGAAGGTCCCAGCTGAGGCTGCTTAGGGCCCTCCTGTCAATGCATTCACATTTTGAATCTTTCCCAAGCCCCTGTTCCCAGGTGCTGTGTGTCTGATCTATTACTTTGATGATGCCACCTTCTTGTGAGAGGCTCTTTCTGAAAGTGCTGTGTCTTTCTACCCTGAGCCTGCAGTACCTGTCCAATTCCCCTGCATATTGCTGCAGCAGGGAGTTCAGGAATTGTGTCTGTCAGGCAAGCCCTACCTGGAGTTGATCACTCCATTTTCAGTTTGGTCAGGTATCACAACACGAATGTAGATTAAGATTTCTATTTCTAAGTGCTATTTGTCTGCCCAATGGCACCACACCTGTGCCTGTGGGTACTTTGCTATTAATGGTGAGTTAATTAATGTACTCAGTGTGGGGGCAGTCGAGTCTCTGCAGAGATAGGTGGCTCTAGAATGGGGTGGTTTTTTTTCCTACAAGCTGCTTTGTTTTTGTGGGCACACGGTCTGTGTTTATTGGGATGGGGCCGTGCTGTGGCACACG